>JAXQQM020091131.1:0-39718 GCA_034641835.2 Pinus albicaulis | reverse complement strand
ATGGAATAGCAAAGCAAATAAAGGATTGAACAACAATTCTGAAATAGAACAGCAAGTCTAAAATGGAACAGCAATTGAATAACTAAGTCCCGCAGGTTGTAACCAAACTTAATCTATTAACTCAAATGCATTCTTTGCAATCAAATAACATTCTTTCACTCTAAAAGCAATTCACACAAATCACACTAATGGAACAGCAATAACTATTAATGAATTATGGAACAGTACTGATAAATCAGAAACGCGCACAACACGAACGTTTAGTATAACAGCTCTGTAACAAAACAGTAAGAACATGCAATTAACTCTTGAAAGGATTAATAACTTGATGCGGAGTCAACACACGATTCTATCTGTAAAAAACCTCAATGATTCAATCTTTAACAAAGCATGTAATATGAACTTATAAAGCATATCAAATTACCAAATAACAATGATAAACAAACCACACAAAAGTCAAGTCGTAATGGTACAGAAGCAAGTGTCCTTCGGGGCCGGGCCCTTAGCCTCCAAGGATACACCGCTTTAAGTTAATCCAGACGCAGAGATGAAATAATCACCAAGCTTTTATTAATGCATCGGTCAAAAATACATTGAACCAGTTCTCAACGAGACTCAATAATCAAAGTTGATGTTTTACAGAAAATTACATAAAAGCGTATCCTATCTATCAAGCTAACAGTGTTGTCCCTTTATATAAAGGTGATGGCGGAGATGTCCAAGTAACATGATAAATAAAGCAGCGATCCCTCAGGATCGAAGATCCTGAGGGATTCGCCAAACTGTTAATTCTTCATCCTTTCCTTTCTTTGGCGCCGAGCTGGTGTCTTCTCCTTCTTTTCCGAGCCGATTTGCTGTAATCTATTTAGCCTTGTTTGCATTCGGTTCTCGTTCAGAGGGACAGCAGTTATCTCGACTTTGTCCTTTCCTTTGGAACGGAAATTCCTCGTTTTCTCCTTTTCCTGTACAGAAAATAACCATTATCAGTGGCTAAGTCTTGCATATCAATTCTCACATGTTTTGTTATGGTTCCTTATTACTTTCCAAATTCATGATACAAAAAGGTTCACAAATTCTATTAAAAAGCCACTGAAATAGTCATCAAAAGCATACCATCTTAGTTCAAAGTCTAAATCTCAACAGCATTTAACTTCAAATCTCATAAGCTTGAACTCCCCTTGAGGCTACCCAAGGCCTCTTTTTATAGTGGAAGAGAGGAGGTTTCTAGTTCCAAATATGAAGGGATAGAATCCTCCTTCAAAGGGATAAGCTCCTTACATCAAGGGGTTAGCTCCATTAAGAGAGGGATGCATGAACCAGCTTCAAAGCGTATCCATTCCGAAAATTCCCGTCTAGAATCTTCTAGAATTCACCTGGAATTCACTTTTTAATCTTCATTTTCTCGCCTTTTTATGTTTTACAGAGGTCCGCACCCATTACACAAAGAACGTGCGGTATGGTTCCGCATGCAGGCTGAGCTTTAGGTGCGGGACCGCAAGGAATGTATAGAGAAAGTGCGATACCAATTCTTTAGGGGATTTTAAGGATTTTCTTCTGATTTTGAAGCTTGATATGAGGAGATGGTATATTAGACTTGCAAAAGGAGGAAGTATGAGTAATAATGAGCTCATACGGTCAGCAGAATGTCAAGGTGACAGTTTTCAGTGTAACAAATTGCCCCCTAAAGTGCAAAGTCTGTAATAGATGAAGCTGTAGTCTGTCATATATGAAGAGTTCAGTACTTTATCATTTCAAAGATCATCCTGTGGACACCCCAGTTGGTACCTGTAAAAACATTCAATGCAAAATATACACATGTATATGTCATCACTGAGGTAGGCATTCCCATACTCAGATAAAAACTAACTATAAACTAACTGAAATCGTTCTGATACAGGAATGATTTTGAATACATCATAGTACAGATATATGTAGACACAGTATGGACGCAGCCATCTGTTTATCAATAGTCTATTGTATAGATGACAACAAAATTCCTCGCAGCCTGGATGGTGGAAACTAGATCCAGGGTCTTGATTTCCGCATCTCGAACCAGTACGATTCTATCCATGTGAATGAATGTATCGAAGTCGAACATGGTAGAAACCACTTGATTACCAGTCAATGTTGTGAACTGTTAACAAGTGTGAGAGAAACCACCAGTAATGTCAATGGCTCTCAAAGTACTCAGTACAGTCCATGAAATGTGAATGAATGAGCTGAAGTCGAACATGTCACGGAGTCATTTGATCGAAGGTCATTGATGTAACCTGTCGTCGAAAGCGAGAAACCTGCCATTGAGGCATGCAGATTTCAAGGTACTGACGATTTCTGGATCAACTTCCTAGATAATGTGCTGATGTCGATAGAAAGCGATCTGTCGTAGGCAAGCCCACAACACGAAATCATAGATCAAGTTTTGAAAAATACGTTGGCAAGGACTGACTCAGGGATGGTCAATGATGGATGACAGATATTTTGCAGATGAATGGTTTTGTTTGAACTGTTCTCTTGGACACATAACGACACTGCAGATGGCTTGGTGACAATTGACTCAAAGCTAATACCCAGAAACCGGCTGAAAATTTTCAATGTGGTTTGATTAACTGTTAAGCAAAGGATTTCCCAACCCAGGTGAATATAAGTGTCGTGTCCAAGAGTGGTTGACTGAGTTTTCGGACAATTTTAAAATACAACAAACATGCTCATTTTTCTCTCTTTTCCCCCACCATTTCTGGCAAGTACCTCTTTATTTTTGACAAGCTTGAGGAGGATAACATTTGCTTGGTTATAAGCTCACCCTTCGTGTGAGTCCAACTTAGTTTAAAATTCGAACCCTAAGAAGGAGTGGTTCGTTCCTGTTGAAAATTAAACAGGTCCTTTACTGTTAAGTTTTAACGAGTCCATTATAGGAGAAACTCGGTGTTTTTCAGTTTTAGGGAGTCAGAAGAAAAACTTAAGAAAACTCCATGGGTGTTATTTTTCGTAAATTTAGTCTCTCGAGCCCGAAAAAGGATAAAATAATGCGGGAGAGAACTCTATTGACCGTATTTAGTCAACGTATACCTTTTTCGTAAATAGTCCATTTCAGTCCGTAAAAGGGGTAAACTTATACTGAAGGGACGACTGTTCATTTACTTTTAACGAGTTCGAATAGTCAAGTACTCGGCAATCTTTTCATATTTAGAGAGTCTGAAAAGGGCTTAAAGAGGACTCCAAGGTTTCGCTTTTTCGTAAAATTTTTGAAAGAGTCCGAAAAAGTGATAAAAGTATGCTCTTTGTTGAAAAATGATTATTTCACCTGAAAAATCCTGTTTCTGCACAAAAACTCAAAACATTACACATACCTGTTTAAGATAAATAAAAATGCTTTCAAAAAATATCCCTTTTAAAGTGAAAAATAAATAAATTTACAATTCATTCATTCGAAAAAACTTATAAAAAGGACTTTTTCTATTTCATTTTTACCGTTCAGTTGCAGAGTGAAAAGTAAAAAGCTTTTGGATAAAAAAGTTCCCGTGAAGATTCTGGAAAATTCAACCGTTGGAATCGAAAATCGTCAGCCCCAGGTAATCCACGACCTTCTTATCTTGTTTTTCATCCATTTAAAATTCGTTTTTAGGCTTTAGTTTGATTTTTTAGGGCAAAAATAGGTCAAAAAATGCGCCCGCGGGGTCCGCAGGCGGGACACAGGTTGCCTGCGGACCCCGATTTTTTCTGAACGGGAAAAAATCGAGGGTGCCGCACCCGGCACACACCTCGCGTGCGGAGCTACGCTATGTTTACAAAGAGCGGGTGCGGTACCCGCGCGGTTAAATTCAAGCATAGTTTTCTCAAATTTCTGCCAAAAATTTTCAAATGAAATCATTCTAATATGCCTTATTTTGTGTTGCAGGATTAACAAGATGCTTATTTGGCGAGAAAGGGAACATGAGGAAGTGGATGAAGCTGCAATACTCCATTTTCCCACACAAAGGGCATTAAAAGCATGCTGCTTATACAAATTCTGGGCCATCTCTGGCATGAGGGCACAAGTGGAACTCTTAACCTGGTTGGTAGACAGATGGCATGTGGAGGACCAGTGTTTCTTTATTGGTGGCCACCGGCTCGAAATTGAGCTGGAGGATATATACTTTTTGACTGGTTTGTCCAAGAGGGGCGAACATGTATCCTTGTTTGGGACTAGGCCAGGTGGCCAGACTGTCGCTAGTCTTCAACTCAAATTTTGCAATGATCAGGCAGATCCTCGGGACAAACGGATTGACATAAAACATATCATCCGTCCTGAACTGAAAGTTATAGCATTCACTGTTACCAAACTATGTGGGAGCTCCGCGCTTCATGTAGCTACTGGTTCCCAAATGCGCATTGCTGTGGACTGTTTTCGCGGCACCATCTTCAACTGGTGCGAAGCTGTGTTGGCAAATATAAAAGGCCAACTTACCAGAGCAAAAACCGGGAAACTAAAAAACTTTGGATATGGTTCCATTGTCGTTTCTTTTGCTTTGGAGAGGATTCCTCAGTTAGCTCCATAGAGTATTTCAGTTGATGCCGGTCGACTTCGAGAACCAAGAATGGTTCGTTGGTCCGCGTTGATGGCTCGTCATGCTATCGAAGGCACTGAGATTGTACGATTCCCTGCTTCATATTTTCATTGGCTGAATCGCCAAATTTTCATGATAGAAGATTTTCCGTATGCAGGGATAGATTTCCGCGGAGATAGAGAGATGTCTCTCCCTGCAGGGGAACAGTGGGACGATTCAGGTAAAACATTTTTCAACGTTTGCTAAGTTCTAAATTTTTTAAATTTTTTATCGTCTTAGAAAACTAATAACCAAAAGTTTTTCAAATACAGATGTGGGTCCACAACGTCCAGCTCATCTCCAACCTTTCGAGAGGAGACAACCAGTTACGCCCGCACCAGCCCTAGCAGGACAATCAGTAGAAATTTTGACTGATTTGGAACATCATCTAGAACACTTGACTCTAGATATACCAGAGATGAGCATAGATGATATCCCCCTCAGGCTTCAAAGATATGTGATTGGAGTTCCAGGACCTTTCAGGAGGTTCCTATGCAGGGTGGCTCGAGCAGTTGTTTCCTATCGAGATCATCATCAGTGATGAGATGATCATGTAGACTCATTTTTGTACTTTTGTGTTACCATTTTTGCCGATCATAAGGTGTTTCCAACCTATGATCGAAGACGATGTATATTTTTTGAACACGCTCCTATGATATATATATCACTATTTTGACGGCTATCTGCATACATGAATGAATGTTTTTTGTTTTACTGCTTTTAATTATTGCAAATGTCTATTTATCATACTAGAAGCAATTGAATCTGCTAATGTATTTAAATGTCTTGGAATATGCTGATATTCAATATAATCAAACTCACGTTCCAAGAGACGAACTCTCAAAAACAACCTTAATAACACTGGATTTCTAATGGTATAAACCCTGTTAAGCTGTAATACAACAAGTTCTGAATCCAACCTTACAATCAAACTCCGAATTCCAAATGATATGGACTCGGATAATAACTCAATCACTGCACTATACTCGGCAATGTTATTTGTTGTTTGACCAAGGCTTACCCCATGCATGGATACTAACTCGTCAGAGGGTGAATAGATAACCCAAGCTGCGGAAGAAATTTTCCGTGTACTACGACAAGCACCATCAGCAAAACCAATGTAGGTTTGAAGAGACGTCGACATCTGCAATATCAAGAGTAAAACTCAGAT
The DNA here is from genome assembly GCA_034641835.2 of Pinus albicaulis. Lineage (NCBI taxonomy): Eukaryota > Viridiplantae > Streptophyta > Pinopsida > Pinales > Pinaceae > Pinus > Pinus albicaulis. The sequence goes on along the minus strand of JAXQQM020091131.1, from coordinate 33,964 downwards.
AAGCAGTCATAGTGAAAAACACACTTCTAAACTAGGCACACTTTTTAATCTAAAACACACCAACAGTAAAGAAATCTAAAATTAACAAAAAATCTCCACACCTTGTTTAAGCGTAATATCTCTTTAGATAAAGCCCATTTCTGGGTTTATCTAAAGGGACACCATCAAAATCTACTAACTCATAGGCCCCTTTTGCTAACTTTCGTTTCACAATGTAAGGACCATGCCACATAGGCACAAATTTTCCAGCTCCTAGCTTGTCGTTAGCTTGATCATAAAGTAAAACTAGGTGTCCTTCTGAAAAATTTCGAGGGGTCACATTTCTATCATACTGAGCTTTTATCCTTTTAACATGAGCCTCGTTTGCTATTGCAGCACTTCGCCGATTCTCATCTAATTGGGCCAAGTACAAGAAACTTTTTTCCTCTTCAGACGTAGCTGGAAGTAATTCTATGGCTAATTTTAATGACGGTATTTCGCATTCAATTGGTAGCACAGCTTCTAAACCGTAAACTAGTTGAAAAGGAGTGAAACCCGTTGATGTTTTGACTGAGGTTTGATATGCCCAAAGCGCTGAAAATAACATGGAATGCCAATTCGTCTTGTGAATACCAATGATTCGTTTAATCATGGTGACCAAAACTTTATTAATAGCTTCAACCAGACCATTTGCTTGTGGATAGTATGGAGTGGAATTATCGTGGCGTAGGCCAAGTTGTTCTGTTAATTCAGTCATCATGATGTTCCGAAAATGACTTCCATGATCTGTAATAATAGCTTGAGGAACACCAAACCTAGCAATTATGTGATTGAACACGAATGTTGCAGCAGTCTTGCCGTCAGCTGAATATGTAGGCATCGCCTCGGCCCATTTCGTAAAATAATCTACTGCGAGAATAATATAGGCATGCCCCCTGGCCGAGTGAGGGTTACATGTGATAAAATCGATACCCCATTTTGCAAATGGACCAACAGCAATTATAGGGTGAAGAGGAGCGGGTGGCGCGCGCATTTTTCTATCAAAAATTTGACAGTTGTGGCATTTCTGAACCGCATAAATGAAATCTTTAAATAATGTTGGCCAGAAATAACCTGCACGCAATATCTTTTGGGCAGTGGCATACCCAGACATATGACCGTCACATGCTCCAGAATGATATTCATTGATTACCTTTTCAGCTTCTTCATGAGTTAAACAACGTCGGAAAACAAAATCCGCTCCTCGTCGATAAAGAGTATCACCAATGATGTTATATTGTTCGGATTGGAAGCGTATTTTCCGTCGTTGAGTTCGTGAAATTTCAGGCCGAAAAGATTGGGTTTGGAGATATACAATAATATCCCCATACCATGGATCAAGCGTACTGATAAGAAACAAAGATTCGTCCACAATGGACTCTTCTGCCACTGTTTCAATATCAGTAGAGGGAAAATCACACATTAGTTCCGCAAAAACCAAAGATTTCTTTGCCTTGGATTTTTCAAATTCCAAGTCAAATTCTGGTAGGATAACTATCCATTTAGAATATTTGCCCCCTAGCAATTGTCTGGTCAAAATATACATCATAGGGTTGCAATCAGAAATTACTGTGGTTTTACGTAACAATATGTAATGTCGAAAACGTTGGACAGCTTGAACAGCTGCCAAGGCCAATTTCTCCACATGCGTGTATTTGATTTCAGTCGGATTCAAATTTTGACTAAGATAATAAATCACATGTTCGTTGTGAGATTCATCTTCCTGAACTAGTACCATCCCAATAGTGGAATGAGAAGCGGCGAGATACAGAATGTAATCTTGGTTGTAGTTGGGAGGATGCAATAACGGTGCATGGGTCAACGCGTGTTTAAGTGCATCAAAAGATCGATCAGCGACCTCGTCCCAAAAGAACGGAATGTCTTGTTTCAACAACCGGGTAAAACCCTTTGCAAGCTCGGCATAGTTCTGAATAAATCTACGTAAAAAGTTTGCTTTCCCCTGCAAACTCTGGAGTTGGTGCAATGTCGAAGGAGGAGGAAATTTAACAATAGCTTCGACCTTCGAAGGATCAACACGAATGCCTGATTTCGAGACAACAAATCCCAGTAAACGACCCGATTCTACGCAGAAAACACATTTATGCGGATTCAACCTTATCCGATAATGCCGACATCTCATAAAAATTGCTCGTAAATGAGTGGGATGATTGGCCCTACTTAATGAATGAGCAGGTAAATCATCAAGATATGGTTGAACAATGTGCTTAATATCATGAAACGCATAAGACATGGCCCGTTGAAAAGTTGCTCTAGCGTTCTTAAGTCCAAAAGGTAGTTTACAATAGGCAAACGTTCCCCATGGACAAATGAAAGTTGTTTTAGGTTGATCTGCAGGGAGTATGTTTATTTGATTGTAGCCGGAAAAACCATCCATAAATGAGAATAGTTCACTCCCAGCACAATCGTCGATTATCTGATCGATATAGGGAGTTGGATAATTGTCCTTTGGACACGCTCGATTAATATCCCTATAATCGATACATACTCTTATTGTTCCTTGTTTTTTAGTCACAGGAACAATATTCGATACCCAATCCGTTAAAGGAATTGGATAAATGAATCCTGCTCGAAGTAATTTTTCAACTTCAGATTTTATAGCAGCAGCTTTTCTAGGATGTATTTAACGTAATCGTTGACGAATAGGTTTAGCATCCGGGTAAGTCTTAATTTCATGTACTATGATCGATGGATCAATTCCTGGCATTTCTTCGTAAGACCAGGAAAACACGTCACGGAATTCTTGAAATAGGGCTTTATAAGTCTGAATTTCTTCGTCTGAACAACAAGCACCTATATGAATGTTTTCAATTATTCCTGGCTTTACTGAAATGTCAATTGGAACCGTTCTAGATATATTTTCTAAATTTAATTCAGAATCAGGATTTTTCAATGGATTCTGAGGTTCCTTGGCATATTCAGCAGTAAAGATTGAGGCGAAATCATTTTCAAAATGATCTAATTCAGGTAAGAATGAAGACCTATGATGGAGATCTTCCCATGGTAAATCATCAACAGACAAAAACTCACGAATTTGCTCATCTGTATGAACAATTTCAGGAAATGTCGTTGCGTCTGAACTAGAAATAGAAAGTGATTCCTCTTGGATCCCATTCATTGGATCGATTTTGGTTGAAAAGGTGTTGGAAAAAGACTGTACAGTCTGGTACGCAATTTCAAATGGACTCAAAGGCATCGCGCCATCAAATGAGTCAATCTCGGATTCCGAAGGTAGAATCCAAGGATCATCAGACATGACTGTGTCCGACGAAATCATATGAATAGTTGCAGTAGAAGACGATACGTTAGGAGGAGGAAAGGAAAAAGTTCCTAGCAAACCAGAATCTTTAACCAAACCTACTCCAACATCCTTATAAGAGATAGTCGTTTTACCAACATGCTGGATTGTTTCTGTAGAGGCTGGGTTTGACGAAAAATAAGTTAACTGATCTATTGTCACGATCCTTCCTTGATATGGAAATTTTATAAGTCGAAAGACCGAAGAGACAACAACAGTAATAGCATAAGACCAACTACGACCCAGTAGAAGGTTGTAATCTAGAGGGGCATCAACCACTTCCACATCTAGATTAACAATTTTTCCTTCAACCCCTATGGGTAAATCCTGCAAAATACCATAAGGTTGAAAACCTCGACCATCAAAAGCTTTTAGAATCGTCGGAGATTGGTTAAGTGTAGGAGAACCAAGAGATTTCCAACACTGAAGCGACATAATACACGTTGAAGCTCCCTCATCAATCACAGTCCGAAAAATGGGTCTGTTTTTGACTAAAACTGGAATCTGGAAAGCCATTTGATGAGGAAGACGTGGTGTACTAGTTTCTAAATCAAAGATTATAAGGTTAGAATCATGAACATCAACAGCTCCTATGGCAGACAATAACAATTTACGCTATGCTGGACACGACTGCAGCACTTCCAAAGCCGACATTGCTGAAGGAGAAATAGCTAAATCTTCAACAATGTTGTAATTCTGAGCAGCTCTCGCATGTGGATTGAAAGCTGATTTACGAAGAACACCTTTAGCAGGCGGTTTGATTATCAAGTCTGGATTTTGTTTCTCGATCTGTAGCGGACCGGAAACAGGAGGAGTTGTATTTGATGCGTTGGCATTGGAAGACTCTCCTTATTTGCCATCAACGGGATTCTTAGAACCGTAATCTTGCGATCGCGTCGCGACCCTTATATGAGACATCATCATAATAGGCTCTTCTAAAGTGGTCGAGGAAGAACCAATCATCTTACTATCTTGAACTGGAAAAGGATCCTTCAAGACAGAAGGTTGTTGCGATCCTTTAATGAGTTTTGTAACCTCTTCTCGATATGGGCATTCTTTCGTGAAGTGATCTTGTTCACAAATGAAGCAAGGATAACGAGGTTTACGTTTCTCATCATTGGATTCTTCTCTATCTGTTTTCTCTTTCGAATTTTTCTTGTTTTTATTCCTCCCTTTCTTTTTACCACCGGTTTTTGATTTTGCCGTAGATGTTTCAACGACATGAATATCGGCAGAAACTTCTTGAGAGGACTCTCCCTTCGGGGAATCAGGTAAAGTTATGATTGGAGAAGAATTCTTTGAGGATTTCTTCTTACTTTTAGAACTAACTGTACCAATCATACCGTCAGCGGCATGAGACCCTGAAGGAGGAGCAGCTATCTGACCTTGTTTGGGTAAATCCGGAATTTTTTCATGTAAAGTACCTGACTGCGTATAGACGAGGTCTAGGTACTGAGCCTGAGCAATTACTTGCTCTTCAGTAACAACACCAGCCTTAGCTACATCTTCAGTGATCTTAGGCAGTAATGATTTTACAAACCACTCTGCCAAAATATGATCCGGAATATAAACCTTCACCAATCGTCGTCTACGTCGCCACTCATGAATATGATCAGAAATATACGTGGACGTAGATTGTTTTAGTGAAGTTAATAATTCTGTGCCATTGTCGTATCTGTCAGGCAACTGGAAATGAGTTAAGAAAGACGTTGCTAACTGACTGAAATTATGAAACGAGCCTCGTGGCAACTCAATGTACCATTTGGCTGCAAGACCTATGGGTGTCCTTTGGAAAAGACGTAAGCGAATCGAATCATCAACAATAGAATTAGATGCACACCAAAGGTGATAAGTCATCACATGATTTGATGGATCCTCTCCTGACTTACCTTCAAATTTTGGTATGTCACTGGGCAACTTATGAGGCATTGACGACCAGTTCTGATAATAGAAAATAGGATCATTAGTAAGGCGCGTCAAATCTGGTAAGTCCAAAGTTGCGATGAACGGTAACTGACGGTTAGGGTCACGAAAACCTTGAGAAGCCAAAGCAGATCTAGGAGGCGGATACCCAGGATAACTAGGAATTGGATTAGCATTGGGTATTGTATAACCTCCCGGATAACCAGGATGAATCGGACCATACTGAGGTTGTTGATAAGTATAACCAGGGTATGGCTGATAGCTTGGATTCTGAACATAGGGACCGTATTGCGGCTGTCCTTGGTACGGTTGATAAGTAAATTGAGGTTGACTCGTAACAACTGTACTTGTACCGGCTTGTCCTGCAGGCATTTGCACTGTAGTCTGAACTGAGGATCCTGACTGAGGTACAGAGACTTGAGGGATTTGCCCAGATACAGGGATAGCCGAACTCGGGGCTACAGACACTCCAGAAATAGGTGTAATAGGTTGAACATACGTTGCAGCAGTTGCAGCAGTTTGGGGCGGAGTCTGAGGTGTACTAGGCCCAGCCTGCTGAACTGAACTAGGTGCAGGAGTTTGAATAGCTGGCTGAACAGGTTGCTGGGTTGAACCAGAAACCAATGGCTGACCAGGTTGATAAGGTAGCTGCACAGTAGGCTGCAAAGGCTGTTGATATTGGGACGGATCCCACACCATCATTCCGGGGTATTGTCCCGTAGAAGGTTGAACGTAAGGACCAAAACCTGGTTGAACGTAGGGTTGATAATAAGGTAAAGTTCCGGCTCCTTGAACAAATGGTTGACCAGAAGGCTATTGGTAACCTTGCATTGGGTACTGCCCTTGAGGTTGATAACCTTGAGGCACGTACTGATGTTGGGGTTGTTGAGGACCCTGAGGAGCATATTCAGTTTGGGGTTGACCTTGAGGAATGTACTGTCCTTGAGGTTGATAACCTTGAGGTATGTACTGTCCTTGGGGTTGCCCCCCAAAATAATATTGATCCACAGTTTGTCCTGGGAAAAAGCTACCTTGAGGTTGAGCCCCGGGTGGTAACTGACTACCTTGGGGTTGCCCCCCAGGCGGTAATTGCCCACCCTGAGGTTGCCCCCCAAGTGGTAACTGAATTCCCTGAGGTTGACCCCCAGAAGGAAACTGACTGCCTTGAGCTTGAGGATTAGGAATATTACCGGACATCATAAAAACTTGCTCTGCGTTCGACGTTTCAATTTTAAGTCCACCAAGACCAGATGATAACACATTTTCGACAGGTTGAGGAGTTGCTCCTGAGAAAGTACCAGACAATGACTGATATCCCGCAGGAACAGAAGGACCACCATGTAAAAAAGATTCAGGCGTTTGCGAAAACATGGACGACTCTCCAGCCATAATAGATGACGGATAGTAACCTCTGGGTGTAGGATGAAATGGAACTCGAGGTGGATAAAAAGTAAGACCCGGATTATCTAAAAAATCAGTTAAAGAAAGATACCAGGGATTAGTTCGAATAGGGCTGTAGAAAATGGATTCACGCTCCCTAAGATTTAACGATTGAGGGGAGTTGGGAAGAGATATGTCTTCGTATGGATTAGTAAGTTCTTCTATAGAAATTAGTCCAGAAGGAAGATTTTCAGTAATGATATTTCTAACCCTTGGTGAACCTGGATCGCTAGAAGTTGGTGAGATAAATCCTGAGGATGTTTCTAACACAGAAGATTCAGTTTCAGGCTCAGAGATTTCAGGTTCGTCAGATAATTCTCCAGTAGGAGAAATATTTTCAGTGACTTCAGAAACTGAAATCGGTTCTTGAATATATTCTGTTGTAGGAATTTGATGATCAAGATGTATCACAATAGCAGAGCTTTCAGCTTCTGTTGATCTAAGTCTACGGCTACTGTGTGGTACCAGAGCTCGAAGCCCTTCAAGATGACCTGGTGTAAATTCCGGGGGTTTCCCTTGTATTCTCCGGGATTGTCTCGGCAATTCCGCCACGATGAAAAATTATCTAATCACACGCAAACAAAGAAAAATTTCAATGAAAACACCTAAAGTCTCTAAGAAACAAACAATTGAATCATACGCTTAAAAAATCTAAGAGTTCAAACCACACACAAACAAGTAACTTTCCGTACTAAAATCACTAGTTGGTGATGAAATCCAACTTAGTAGAGTTTTAACATGAAAAGGGCGGTTGGAACAGTTACCCCGACAACCTGCTTAATGAAACATACTGGCACAAGTTTCTTCACATAACCATCTCGAGTGAAGAGAACCCCCTAGAGAGTCCAAGTGAGTCTAGTCGACGTCTGTTCCAGGTACAGTGGGATCTTCCCTCCACCGTCACCTTAGGAAAGAATCCTAAAGATTATGGCCTCTAAGGTTACCAACTGAAACAAATATACCTGGGGGAACAGTCTACGATCCGACACACACGCAAGGGCAGAGTAACAAAGCTCAATCCCCTTGAAGGCTCCTTGAACAGAATCCAAGGTTTACCGACAAGTGACCCCTGGCTCCTCGACAATGGTCTATCTGAGGTTTACCGTTTTTAATACGTGTATATCTTCTATCGTTCCCAATGAGGAAGGATTGATTACCCCATTGGTTCAGATATGATCTCGTGCTTAACTCCTTTAAGAGGAGCTTCCCAGAGCATACATGCAACAACTGGAATTCTTCCTACCACAAGATATATCTACTTGTTTGTTTTATCTACCTTGGAGAGTTAATTACTCCCTACTCCAAGATACTAGCCTAAGCTATGTTGGTGATGAGAGCCCTAGAAATAAAAAGATTACTAGATGAATTTTATTGAAGCGTTACTTTTAAGAGTTGTTTCTTAAGTCAAATGGGCGCGGAAATGAAACTTTGTATGATGTGAAGACTCGACCTCCAAAAACACTAAAATGCACCTATGATGATATTCAATTCTTTTTTCTTTCAATGAATTTTCTACCTAAAGAAGAGTTAGAGAATGCAACTTTCAAATTTCTTCTTCAAACATGAAAACTAAGTGAAAGAAACTATTTTGTCTTTTCGTTAAACTATCAAAGCTCACAAGAAAAACTATTTTCTTTTCCAAACAAGAAGCTACAAAACAATTCTCTTTCGAAAGAAATCTACAAAAATTAAAACTATTCAAAACTATGAAGACTAATCTAAAGAACTAATCTAAATTGAGTAAAAGCTTTTTAGAGTTTTTTTTTTTTATGAATGTTTCTCTTAGTTGTTCAGCAAACTAAGAATCTATCAAACAGATCAAAAACACTCAAAATATGTTTTTCAAAACACTCAAAGAATAAATGAAATTCAAAACTTTAAAGCAAGTTCTTTTCGAAGATTTGCAAAGAAATCAAAAAGGCTTAATTTCTCAAACTAGGATGTTTTCACAATGAGGTCGGATTCAAGAGACAAAAAGAGATCTTATGTGATCTGAGATACTACAGATTGTCAAAAATTTGAATCACTACAAAGACCAAACAGGAAAAATAATCCAATCGGCAAAATCCCCTAGAAAATCATTCAAAACACTAATACTGTTGGAGTTCATAAACAATGAATTCTTGATAGACACAATAACCAGTCTGGGCAGAAACTAAAGATCTAAAAATTAACCAAAAAAAAAAACCTAGAAATTTTTCAAAATTTTTACAGGGTCCGCATGTAAGCAGTGTTGACAGGTGCAGTCCCGCACTGTATTCTATAAAGAACGTGCGAAACTGCCCGCACTGTAACAGTTATGCAGAGTGCGGTCCTAGCAAAAATGATAGAAAAATTCAAAATACTTCTAAATTTTCAAAAAACAGAAAAATTTAAAGCACCCAGACAGATGTGAATCAATCAAAAACCAGAAAAAGAAACCTTTTCTCAAGTCAAAAATTAAAGAGAACCAAGAACAAACAAAAGTTCTTCCCCAGCGGAGTCGCCATTTTGTTGTGTAGATTAATCCATCTTGCGGACAAGACCGATCTCTCTAGTACAAAAGGTAACTAGCAACAAACAGCCAATTATACTAATCTCTCTCTAAGCATATGCAATTTATAAAAACACTATACGGGTGCAAGGCCTACCTTATATCCAACGATTTGCTTGCTTACTTGATTTTGTTGAAGTCCTTCCCGTGCACTGAAAGAACGTCCTTCGTATATATGCAATCACAAACAAGGAAAAAGATTAAGCAGCACCTGTATAGACATTATCATAAATCATACTTATCATAATGATCAAGGAATTTATGAAATAAACCACAAATTGACAGTTTAATGAGAGAAATGAGTATATTTGTATTAACTTTAAAGATAGAAAACCATTACAACCTGTGCCTTGATGTTGTGCAGGTCCTCCCGGGGTCCGAAGCAGGAATCTCCTTTACTCTGACAAGCATTGCACTCTTTGAACTAAGACAAATGAGGATGAGTGATTTAACCTCACAGAAAGTCTTAAGTTACTCAAGTCTAAATCTCAACAACATTTAACTTCAAATCTCATAAGCTTGAACTCCCTTTGAGGCTACCCTAGGCCTCTTTTTATAGTGAAAGAGAGGAGGTTTCTAGTTCCAAATATGAAGGGATAGAATCCTCCTTCAAAGGGATAAGCTCCTTACATCAAGGGGTTAGCCATTAAGAGGGATGCATGAACCCGGCTTCAAAGCGTATCCATTAGAAAATTCCCGTCGAATCTTCTCAGAATTTCACAGGTCACTTTTTAATCTTATTTCTCGCCTATTTATGTTTTACGGAAGTCCGCACCCATTACACAAAGAACGTGCGGTATGGTTCCGCATGCAGGCTGAGATTTAGGTGCGGGACCGCAGGGAATGCATAGAGAAAGTGCGATACCAATTCTTCGGGGATTTTAGGGATTTTCTTCTGATTTTGAAGCTTGATATGAGGAGCTGGTATATTAGACTTGCAAAAGGAGGAAGTATGAGTAATAATGAGCTCATACGGTCAGCAGAATGTCAAGGTGACAGTTTTCAGTGTAACACTTCTCTTTATTCTTGTGAAAAATATGTGAAACTTGATAAGTTTTTAGGGTTTTGATTTTAGGCTAGTTATAAGGATTGGGGTTTGTTTGTTTGATTGATTGTTTGGGTAGGTTGTCAAGAAAAACAGACAGAGTAGGAGAGGTTTAGACCATTGGGGTATGGAGTCTGCGAAACATCTAGAAAGGTACAAAAATAGGTCAAGGATGCTTCAGAGGGTAAGTATAAGAAATCAAATGGATCTTCAAGGCTTAGATGAGTGGAATGAACATTAAATTGTGAACAAAGTAAGTGAAAAGGGTAGTTAAGAATCCTTTGTCAAATAATACAACAAGAAAGGCCTTTAAGAACACTATGCATGAATACAAAACCAAAGACAAGGCATAACATACTTCTTTGACAAAACCCTAGCAATAAAACATCAAGATAACAATCCCGTAAACCCTAGAGAGCAGGGAACTCCTAACCTCTCCAACTATCTACCTTTAGATAAAGAAAACATGCAAGATGACATATAAAAATGATTAAGAAGCAGGGAAATTGTAAATTTCCTTAATCATACTACAAAGAACTTCAAAGAAACCATTTAAGATGAGAAAAAGGACAGAGAAAACAATATACCTCTTCAGCTAAACCCTAATTAGAAATACTTCAAAGTAAAGACCTCAAAAAAAAAAATTCAAGTGATTCCAAAGGGCAAGGCTAACCATAAACCTCTTTGGCACTGACCATTAAATCATCCTTGAGATAAACAAGCAGAGTGGGTTTACAGAGCAACTAATAATTCTTTAAACTGACCTATAAGAGGAAAACATGAGAGCAAGAGAAGAAGCCATACTTAATGAGCTTTTGACACCATACCTTAAGCTAAAATTTATGTCCTAATGTAAGAGAAAGATGAAACAATATGTAAAAAATAAGAAGGTCAGAAAAAAATGAGAAAGACATCACCATTATCCATCTCCATGAATCCTGTAAAGTGCTTGTCTCATTGATATTCATTTTAGAACGTTCAAAATGCTCCAAAACCAAAAACTCCTTACAGCTCAGAGCCTATGCTGAGTTCAACAACTAACCAAACAACAGCCAACCAACATGAACAATGAGGACCTCATGCAGTATTTATCTTGAAAAGGAGAGTAAAATCCATAACTATGGTTTTGGAGGCCATTAATTTCTCATAAATATCATTTTTGTCCTTTGAGACCATACAAGGCCCAAGACACAAATATCCTAATCTAATAAATGCAAAATATCTCCTAACACCTAACTTTGGATTGATTTGCCCAAAAATCCACAAAATATATATTTTTCATAAATTTTTGTCTTTTGTTGACTTTTGTAGATAAGGGTGCAACAATGAGGTCCAAGGGTGCAGCGCCTGCACTAGAAAACTAGGTCGCCTTGTAGCTAAAGTTTGAAGGCCTTCTCGATGTCGGAATGAGATCCATGTTGGCTCATTGGAAAGCCTGTCAAATCTAATTTCCAAAATTTCCGTTTGTTTTCTGATTGGACTCCACTAACCTTTTCAAAAACCTTAACTCCCAATTCTTCTAAGGGCGCAACGCCAGCCCTGAAAACATGGCAGAAAGGTGAAATTTTGCATGGTTTTGACCCTTTTGGAGGACAATTTTTGCTCCAAATGAGCTGAAAATTTGTGTTCATGATGCGCTTGGCCTAAGTGACCTAAAAATGTAAACCATTCCTCAAATTGATTCCTAAAGAAAAAGCACAGCGCTAAGGATGTTGTGCCCTTGGCCTTTAAAAAATAGTCAAAAACTCATAAGTGCAGAAAAGTGCCCAAAGTTGGATTTTGTTTAGCTAATTATGTTTGGGAGGCTTTATAGGGGATGTATAAGCCAGGTTAGCAAGTTTTTATTCCCCTTTTCCCTCCTTTAGGGCTTTCCCTTATTGGCATCTTCTTCACTTCTTTCTGCAATGCTTTTGATCTATAGATTTGTATGCTGTCATTATCAGCGTTGTCAAGGCTCCTTGAGCCACTATCATTAGGTTCACTGCTATGTGTCTTATCATTGACAACACCATCACTACCTTATTGCTATTAGCCTCGCTCATTTCTTGGCTTTTTGAGTTGTTACCATCATCATTATTGTTAATCTCTGTTTCATTCTTCTCTGTTTCATTCCTCATTTATTCCTAACCTTCTTATTTCCTTCTTCTGTACTACCACTGTCTCTCTCTCTTTGACATTTTTATCACTCTGTTTTGAGAAAAACCCTAGGACTGCACAACAGAAATTGAGATGAATGGATGGAGGAATGGCAACCTTTTCAAGTGCGTGATATGGATGTGTGAGTGAGGGCAAGGGTATAAGAATGAGAATGAGAGACAAAACTGAAGGATAACCTTAGCTGCTTGTTACAAACTCTGTGTTGAAACTTCTGGCACTGATATAAAACTGATAGGAAGAAGGGCATGAAATGTCAAGCTGTTTGTAGTGTAGGGGACAGGGTTTATGAGTGAATGGGGTGAATGTAGGCACAACATTAGATGAATGAGAAACCTTTCAACAAGCTAACCCCCTGTCTATCATTGGTCTTCTTTTTCAGGCAGGTGAATAAGTGTTTTTAAAATAGTGAGGTTGAAGCATGAAAATTAGGTTTTCCTCCGCAGGTCTTCATTTATTTTAATCATAAATACCCAAAAATGCTTGAAGAAGGGTTGAACGCATCCACTCACCATATAGCATTTCCTTGGATGACCTTTGAGGAAGCTTGGAGGCGTTTTGAGTTGATTTGATGGTTTTCTCAGTGTAAGAGGCCCTTTTGGCCAAACATGCAGTGCCTACATGGCCTATTGGGTGAGTCGGGAAAAGGCAAGCGCCTTGTGCCAAGCGTGTAGTGCCAAGGCCTTTATTGGTCCTATCGGGTCAGAAAATGGTATACGCATAGCGCCAAACAAATTTTCATGAGGGGGACTGCCAAGGGCATAGCTCCCAACTGCAAGTGCGTAGCGCCTCAACACATAGCCAATTTTAACCCGAAAATTTGACAGTTTCTTTTCCTTGACTTCTCTAATGATTTTTCAATGGCACAATGGTTCAAAAGGACTACAAAATGACCTATAATAGGCTTGGGTATCAGTTTAAGCATTGTAAACCCACTTTCAAATGTCTACAAGTATTTTTTTCCTTTTTACTGATGCTCTTTTAGGCCCTTTGCCATGTAAGTGACCGAAGAGATAAAACTTACCTCCCCTTTGATTTTAGAGCATTCACATGTTTATTTTGACCATTTTGAGATGATTTCACATATAAAAATTCTCATACCTTTTGTGGTTTCCATTACACATTTCAACTCAATATTTCACACTTCCTCATTCATAGTTTGCTGAGATCACTGATTTTTTACATTTTTTGCTCTGCAGATAATTTAGGTGATGAATTCCGACTTTTATTTAGATCAAGGAAGCATGAAATGTTTGTTTTAACACAACAATAGATTTTAAATATTCATGTGTTCCTTGAGGCATGAAAAAATAATCTTGACACCTTTGTGATGATTGCACAGTGACATCTTTTGAAACCCTGTATGATTGACACCATGAACCTCAAACTTTTTCACATTGGCTAGAAGTTTGTTGAAGACAGGGAATCTGTGTTTCCTTTTTATCTTGGAGACCTAACATGTTCACCTTGATAGAGCAGCAGCCTTAAAACCATTTCTGCTTCTACCTTGTATCTCAATTTATCCTTTCATCATTTAGGCAAGATGAACTTATTTTGGAAAGTTTCGGATTTGGTCAAATAATGACATCTTCAGAATCTTTCCTTTCTTTCACCATGGGTTTTAACATCATCACTTCACCTTCTATGGTAACTTTACCAAAACCATAGGAGTCTGGATTGCTTCTAGATAGCTTTCAGTGTTGTCTTCTAAGTTCTCTATAGCCCTTTCAACTTCATTCACTTCTGTCCAGCTTACCTCACCTTCTTACCATATCTCATCAAACATATTTGATAGAGTTTTCTTCATGTTTGGTCTTTGGTGTACCTCATCCATGGTTATTTCTGCATTTGATCCCTGCTTGGCACACTGTTGAACCATCAAGCTCATGAAACCCTAATTGACCTAGTGGAGGGTTCTTTGACCTGACCTTGACTGAAAATTGGCTTTGGAGACGTCAAGTGTAAAAACTGAGTACTTCTCAAAGTGGTGTATTAAGATCCAAAATCCAATGTACTTGATTTAATGAAAGAGCCTACAGAGATATTTTTGAGACCATCAATGCTTGAGCAGTTTGGGAATCATGGGAAAGAGTAGGCTATAGGCAAACCATAGATGGAAAATGGAGTTATGGGCAAGAGAAAATAGAGTAAAGAGGACATAGGTAGGAAAGGAGAATAAAAATGATAGTTATAATCTTAGGAAGAGTTTCAAAGAGTGACAGGGTGACCATGGAATGGAAAAATGATATGATAGTGAAAAAAGTTTCTATTAGGATAATGAAGGCAGTGAGATTTCTAAAACTCACAATGTTCAAAGAATGTTGTTTTTAGAAATATATAACCAATATTTAGTCATCTACAAATGGTAAAATTTATTGATGACTACATGCACAAAACATCATGAACATTCATCTCCCTCTATTGATATTTCTTATAATTTTTGCAATTTTCTATCTTATCCAAGGGAATAAAAATTGTATAATCAAAATAGTCTATACAATTCCTTAGCAATATATATATCACTCGATAAGAATATGATCTCATGAGTGTTTAGGAATATGACAAGTTCCACTATAAATAGATCAGATAGAAACAATTTTCTCAACCATGTTCTTTGAGGAACCTCTTCACTAAAACTATGAAGAAATCATCCATTACTTTAAAACCATAAATACCAACTAGTTTTTCATCCATTATCACAATACAAAGAAAATCATTACTAGTCCCTTCCCTTTTTATCTAGTTTAAAATTCGACCAAGCATAGGAGAAAAAACATGATCCTAGTATGACCACTCCTCTAGAATTGATAGAAAATGTGTTTTTAATAGGAATTTCAAACCATTATCACTCCTCATGTGACCTAATGATACATCTATCTACACACTCTTGAATTTGAACATTTTATAAACAAGTAAATTATAACATTATTTATCACTTATGCTAGTCATTTTTAGTAATGCAACTAAACACCTTATCCTCTCTCTTTTTTAAATAATAAGTTTGGAATTTCCTAATATCATTGAGGGTTTCCACAAAATCATAACTTTGTGATAGCTCAAATTTTATTGAAAGGAAATTTTATGAAAAATAATGTTGACTCTTTCCCTATTGAGCATTGCATTATTTCTACATTCCCATGTAGCTTGGGATAAAAATTGTAGGAGCTAACACTTTTCCATCTAAGGGGTTGGTGGTGAGTTTCCCTGCTATGCACAACTAGGTTTTCATTTTTTTTTATGGGGAAACTACGAAATGTGAAATATGGAACACTTCTCCACTAGAGATAAACTATTGTGGATTATAATTTCACTTCTTCATACATCTTTCATCACTAATAATAGGCTTATTTCTTGGCTGCTAGAACACCTTTTGATTGGAAGTATTGTTTAGAGTTATAGTAGGCACACAATTTATAAAATTGTCAAATGTTTTCATGGTTGAAGTATTGAACTAGGTGTGTAAGCTTGTTGTTTGTTGAAATTTAAGGTTCATTGATATTGTGTCTCTTAGAAGTGATAATTCTTAGGAATTATGCTCCTATTCAATATTCAAAATTCCTTTCACTGGAAAAAATGCTGAGAAAAATTGTTTGGAAGCCTTTGGCAAGTTATAATGACATTAGAAATATATTATTTTTCAGATTATAAACCTATAAATACAACATCACCCATTAAAATAGTTTTGAATGCTTATCATTTTATAGTTGACTATAAATTTATAAAAAAATTCCCAAAAGGAAATAAGCTTGAACTATTAGGGAATAAAGATTTTTTTGTTTCTAGTGTTAAGATCAAAATGAATACTTAACAAGAAGGGATACACTATATTTGTGATATCTAATATTATTCAACAAACTTTGCTTTTGTATCAATGTGTTCATTATATTTCTTTGAGCCATTCATTCCATGTTCAAAAACATTTTGAGCCATTCATTCCATGTTCAAAAACATTATGTTCCATGGGACATTGTTTCTCAAAGACATTTTCGAAACCACATGGAGTATAAGATATATGCACCAACACTTCAAATAAATGTGCATGAGGTAATATTCCACATGAAAATGGAAATAAAAAATCATTCCTAATAATTAATTTATGGATTTTCTTACCATATTGTAGAAATTCTAAGCAACCGTATTTTGAAGATCCAAAACAATTATAGAATTTGTCTTGATATTTTCGTGCACCATTCAATGAAAGAGTTATATTTCTTAATTGTAAAGCCCAACCTATGAATATCCTCCAAGATATACCCACCAATTAGAGTGTCTGATACAAATAAAAAAAAAACATTTATCTCAAGCCTTTTGTGAAACAATTGGTATGCTTCCATGGTCAATTCTGATCTTGCCACTAAAAATGTTATATATTGAATTATTTTATTTCTCGTAACAAATATTTTCTCACAATTTATTTCAATGGAAATAGCTACTTTCTCAATTCAAGTCAATTCCAATATTCCTTTAGCAACAATATATGACCCATTATTTTATATACCTGCAATACTATTCTTCATCAATTTTGTATATGCAACCTCAATCTCAATTTCAATTGACAAGAGAAACTTTGGCATCCTTCATAGGTGCACTTGTCCCTTCCCTCAATTATTAAATGATACCCACCTTCTCTTTTGAACCCACTTTGGCATCGTATCTTCTATACACATGGCTAAATCTCAAAACCCATCCCATCCCATTAATAGGCCCGAAATGATGGTATCATGCACCTGGTAATTTCATCTGAAATAAACATAAGCTTCCCATTAAATCCATTACAACATGCCCAAAATGAATATTAGTGGGTTGTTTAAACTACTAAGTCAATACCTTCGAGTATCGTTTCCCAGGTTTCATTTCATTCTATATATATCCCATCTTTGATTTATTTTCCATGATGGTTGCATTTTAACTACCCTTTACCAATTTTCATAGAGCTATTTTAGTTAAGGTCCTCGCTTCCTTGAGCAACGAAAATATCTTAAGAAATTAAAAAAAATATTTGCATATAAGAAACTAAAATGATGAAATTTCCTTAATTTCTAGGAACATATTAACCAAGTTAAATCCTATTGGAATGATGGCTTTGAAATGTTTAAGAATATATTCAAATGTGCATATTTTCACCAAAAAATATTCTTCAATGTCATAAACCAATTCCACTCTGAAATTTTCCCCAACGTAGCTTTGAGTCAACTCCAAATTTTATTGAGTCATTGGTGAATGCTACATATTTAAGTTCTTCATATGCTCAGAATGAGAGTTATATACATCAGAGAGAAGTAGGTGTTTAAAAACTATTGTTTATTGTTTTAAGACAAAATGTTTTTCTTCCTCCCCAACAAGAAACCTTTGTATGGATCTAACGTTTCTCTAAATAGAGGATGTTCAAAAGGTTTATGCTTAGTTGGTGGATGCAAGAAAAATAATAAATCGATGCTAACTTCCCCTAAGGGTGGAAACATCCTTGATGGAAAAAAAAATTCACGAGTCTTTGTGAGGTTAGGGTCATATGTATTAGTGTGACAAATATTGGTTGACTTGGATTCAATTGAGTTGACCAAGTCAAATGTCAAGGTCTCTAACTAGTCCCCAAATTGGATTGGAGATTGGACTGGTTTTGGATCAGTTCACCCAGTGTTCTAACCAGCTGGATCAATAGAAAATTTGTATAATTGATTGAGTTTGAACATACTTAGTTGGGATGATATTCATTTTACACCTTAAATATTTGTCTAGTATATTTGAAAAAATTAAATAAAATTGGATAATTGTTTAAATGCACTAACATAATTGAGATTAGAGTTGAAGGAGGTTGCACAAATCATAATTTCAATCCCTAAGTGATGCATCCTCGAGAAGTATTTTAGATGAAGAACCTCATTGGAGGTGTCCAAATACTGGGGAACCAACACTTTTTTTCATTAATTATTAAGTTAGGTGTGAGAATACAACCGATGAGCTTAGATATTGGTGGCCTTAAGTAGTTTCAAAGGCCAAAAATATGCTTCTAATTGAGTTTCTATGGTTCATTTGGGATATTTCATATCTCCTTTCAAAATCCCCATTAACCACGTAATATATTAATGAATTTATAACTTTATAAATGAGGAGGACAAGGTGAAACTTTCCCCTAACCTTCCTTAAAATAAAATAGGAATTTCAATTAGGTTGAGGGTGAACCTACAATCAATTAGATATCTAACTACTTGTAGATAACCTAAAAGGCTTGTACCTGCAAGCATTGATTTCTAGTTTTATGTTCAATTTTCCATCTCAATCCATGTGAAGTTGGGATGACCAAGAATGTTGCAACTTCCAGAGGCTGGCCTACTTTACTTTATCAACCCGGGGTTCATACAAACTTGGATGTGACAGTGATATATACAGACCAGATGCATTCTACTCATGTCATCCTCTTCTGAGCTTTACGAAAGGGTGCTAGTTCTAGAGTTTCTAGGTGAAGTATGTCACACTTTTGAAATTAGGTCTAGGGCTACAAATTATTTAAAGCCATGGTGATATCGGTAAGTACAAAAATATACTACAGCAAACAAGTACATCTAACTATTCTGCAATGAAAGAAATATACTTATTAGACTATGATAAGAGTTGAAAAGAAACTGAGGTATCTTGCATGTAGTATATTGTTGAATTGAAATGGCATAAAGGAATCTAATCTAATCACACTTTGTTGGGAAAAGTGGCTAAACACACTCTACTTACACTATGCTCTATCTATAATGCTTTTATTAATGAAACTATTCATTACCTAACTATGCTTGTAAATGTGTTGTTTTGTAGTTAGGAGAAGAAAATGCTAAGGTGTCTTATGGAAGGCTTCAACACATGGGGGAAAGGCTAGAAGTGTATGAGTGGTTTTTGTAGGTTTAGAAGATGGTGATGGTGTTTTATGGGCTTAATAAGGGGCCCATGGGTGCTATTTCAAGTGCTTCTACAATTTTCTTGTAGTTCTATGTGCAAGTCCTAAATTGCTACAAGAAACAAGCCAAGGGCAATTCGAGGCAAAAAATAAGTGGAAAAGGGGTAGGGAAGGTGGCATTAATGTGGATGAGGATGAGTGCGAGGCATCCCACCCATTGGCTAAGCACAGATCCTCTTGGGAGGCCTGTTTTGCACCCCCATGGTTTTGTCATGGTGTAATGAAAGATTTGAAAATAGGGCTAATGGTGATTTTGATGAACATAGGGCTTATGTAAGTTGAGATATGAAGATGAAGGTGTTGGTGAATTCCTCCTTGGTTTTTCTACATGTACCTGCAATGAAAACACCTATTAATCCAATAAAAATGGACAAATTCATGATAAAGACAATGGAAAAGATGGCTTGAATTTCTAGAGAAAATATACTCTATTCTACAAATAGAGATATACCACAACATACTGAACAAATTCATGGAATCTCAACAACAAATCTCATCCATTCCAAGAAATCATAACTAAGAAGAATTTTTGGTTTGTGGGGAAGGTATACCCTCCTCAAGCTCTATTGACAGAGATGAGAAGGGGAGGCTTGACTCAACTTTATGAAGTTATCACCTATTCTACCACTCATGTAAGCAAGCAAAATCTACAACAAAAGACAAATGGAAGAAAACTAAAACATTAAATTAAAATACCAACAACCTAGCTAACTATTCATAAGCATAATACCTAAATCTCATGAAAGTAAAGAATTATTACATAAAAGAGGCTGAGGCACATGGACTGGGCCCTAACCCACAAGCCTAGCTCTCTAGAACTAGATCAATAAGCCAAAGTTTGAAGATTCATTTCATTTCAAAAGATAATCTCATTACATCAATATAAAAGTCTTGAAAAAAATATTACAAGAGTAAAGAGCCTAATGGCTTTCTCCAAATTTTGAATCCTAATGAGCTCTTTCTCACCTCTATTTAACCTAAAGGGTAGCTACCAAAAGCTCCCTATAAAATAGGTGATGAGTCCACTTGACTCCTAGTGAAGTGTGGCTGAGTGCACATGATCTTGAGTTTTCTTGGTTGCCTTTTATTTCGAGTTGTTGCAGGGAATCTCAAGGATCCCTTGGCTTCCTTTGGGAGTTAAGGAGGGTGGAAAAGCCCCTAGAATCTTTCGTTGTTGTCCACTCCAAGTCTTTATGAAAAAATCTCCACAAAAATTCCATATATTCATAATTTTCCTTCATTTAATCTTATTTTGGATACTTGAAGTATGTTAAGCCTCAATCACCACCTACACTAGCATCATAAGACCATAATATAATTAAAATGTAAGAAAAAGAGACTTAATAAGGAAAAAAGGTGACCATTAACCCCTCTAAAGGTACCTAATGATGAAGCTCATCATCACCCCCCTACTAAATGGTTGCTCATCCTCTGAGTAACTAATCCTCCTTCTGTATTTCCTTTAAGGCTTTGAAGGACCCTTTGACTTCCCAAGGAAGAAGTGTGGGAGTCCCTTCAAGAGGGTAAAACCCATCATTCTTTTTTTCTTCATCCCATGCTATGTTCTGCTCATATTGGTCCTTCCAATCACTCAGCCCCAGTAGAAAGGTTGGACTGAGCTTTATACCAAGCCACTGAATATTTTTGGCCTACATGACCCTCTTGTACAATGGTTCTCTCTCCAAGGCACCCCTCAATCTTTTTGGAATATGGTACTCCATGTTTCTAATGTTGTGAGGGAGGTTGTTCCATCTTCTTTGGCTAGCCATAATGCACTCATCTCCCAACAACCTAGAAACATCATCAAAGTGGTTCATTGCTTGAGCTTGTGTATGGATGTATCTTTCAACTAGTTCAGGATCCTTTTCAATCTTTAGATGGTTATTGATGGATCGTCTAGGGTTGAACAATTCTACCCTAATGTGTAAGGGTTCTATATTTTCTCTTCCCATAACCCTCCTCATCTCTTGTGCTCATATCCTCATTCACCATCCATGATGCCAAAGCCATTAATTGCATAACCTCCATCCTAGGATTGGGGTCCCAAAACATAGTTATCGAGGAAATGATTAAATTACATAGTACCCATTTTTTTGAGGTAGCAAAAAAAAACACCTGTTTTTGAAAATTGGTGATGCAAAATCACCCTTTTTTTTAGGAGTATAGTTTTGACACTTTAAATTTTCTTATGACCTTTTTTTTTTTTTAAATGTCATGATTTTCATGTCGATTTTGAAAACTGGTGATGTAGAATAACTTGTATTTTTTTTTCGCATATTTTGGGAACTTTAAATTTTCTTTGATTTTTCTTTTTTTTAAATGGCATGTTGATTTAGAAAAATGGTGATTTTTTTGCACTTTAAATTTCTTTATTTATCAATTATGAATATTTGTTTTAAAATTTTAGTGATTTTCATGCTAATTTTTAGAAGTGTTGATGCAACATTGATTCTTTTTGTTTCGAGTGGTGATTTTCATCTTGGTAATAAAACATAAAATTAAAATTAAAAAACGTGAAAAAAAAAAATATGAAAGTAACTAATAAAAGTGTAAAAAATACAAAAATAACTTGTAAAAATAAAAATCTAAAAACAAAAAATTAAAAAAAGTTAAAAAACAAAAGTTAAGAAGGGGAGAAAAAAATAACTCATAAATTATAAAAAAACTAAAACAATAAAAAATTAAATATATATATATATATATATATATATATATATATATATATATATATATATATATATATATATATATATATATATATATATATATATATATGAAATTTAAAATGGAAATTTAAATAAATAAATAAAACATAATTTAATTTTTTTTTAATTAAAAAAATTAAAATTTTCAATAATAAAAATAATAAAAACATATTTTTTTAATTAAAATTAAAAATCATAATAGTTAAAAAATAATAATTAATTAATTAATTAATTGAAAAATATAGATTAAATTAAAATTTAAAAATTAAAAATTAAAATAAAAAATAAAAATAAAACTATATTTAATAAAAAAACAATAATAAAAAGATTTATATAAATCTTTCCAGAAATCACATAGAAAATTATAGAACCGATGTGTTTTGAACTATCAAGTGTAGTTCGACATCACGAGAATGAGGATTTGGCTTATCCTTGACCTAAATATATACAGTGCAGAGATGATAACAATTAAAACCCTAAGATAGCAGGAAATAATAAATTAGATGAAAATAGACATTGAGAAAATAATATTTCCAAATTTTTTGATTTAATTAACAAATAAAGAAAAAATAAACTAAGAAAATTAAATGAAATAAGTGAAAAGTAAGAATTAAACATAGTGATAAAATATAGATTAAATCATCAAAAAATATAACAAAAATATACGAAACAAACAACCAATGCAGATGATCAACCAAAAAATTAATATTAATCAATTTTTTTTAATTTAATATTATAAAATATTTAACAACTTTTATTACCCTATAACAATTTTAATAGATTATATATATAGATAGATAGATAGATATTTAAAATATATACAAAAATAACCGAAATAAGTAACTAATGTGGAAGAACAAACTAAAAATCAAATCCAAACCCTCAAAACTAGGAAAAAAAAAATAATGCTAGAAAATTAGATATATATTAGAAAAAAAAACTTGGAATAGAACAGAGGGATCCAACACCTACTAATCTTCCACGTGTCATCCTTATTCAACGAACGAGATCTTTTCTCTATTTCAATAGCTTCCCTGAGTTTGCGGTGATTGAAATGATCAACTTTAGCAATGACTCGATTCCTCCAAACACGCATGGTGCACAGTCTTCACCACATGCTCTGCCAAAGAAGAGGACTTCGTTCTACAAAGTCTAATATGATATGGATCACAGAATTTTTCACTCTCAAATACAAATATTAAATAATAATAATAATTATAATAATAAATCGGGGCTCAAGGCGGCGAGAGAACTGCCAATTCTCTCACTGCCCGCTAGCCAAAGCCCGACGCCTCGAGGGTGGCAAGGGTCGATTCCCAGAATCGGCTTGGGCCGTGCATCTCAACTGGCTGGTGGTAGGAGCATTGCCAGCTCTCCTGCCACCCACTGATGAAGCCTTACAGCCCTAGGATGACTGACGTCGGTTTGGTAGCTCTCCCTCCACATACCAGCCAAGCCCTACTGCACTAGGGTAGTGGGGGTAGATTCTACGAATCGACCGTTGTCGCCCAACGAACAATCCCTACGGCCCACAAGGAAATCGGGATCGATTATGGGAATCGACCCTTGTTGCCGTGGGGCTCGACCGGCGGGCAATGGTAGAGCTGGTAGCTCCCCCACTGCTCTTTGGTCAATCCCTGCGGCCTCGAGGGCAGGACGGATCAATTCCTGGAATCAACCCTGCGGCCCCCAAGGTAGTAGGGGTTGATTTCCAGAATCGACCGCAGTTGCCCTAGGTTCCACGAGGCTCGACCATCAGGTTATAGGATAGCTGCCATATCTCCCTCCGCCAGCCCAATGAGCCTCGCAGCCCCAAGGCGACGACCAAACACATTTGTTTTTTTAATTATTTTTTTGTTTCTCTATTTTTTTTAATTTTTTTTATTTATCTTTTTTTTAAGTTTAATTTTTTAAAGTTAAATTTTTAAATTATTAAAAAAATTAATGATTTTTATTTATTTCATATTTATAAATTTATTTGTTTTTTTTTTTAATTTTATATTTAAAAATATTTTTTTCAAGTTTTTTTAATTAAAAAATAAAAAGAATTTTATTATTTCCTTTTTTTAATCTAAAATTGTATTTTTCATATGTTTATATATACCATTTTTTAAATTTAAATTATTATTTATTTTTTTGTTTTTTTTTTAATTTAAATTTTTATTATTTAAGTTTGTAAATTTAAATTATTTTTTTTTTAATTATTTTTTTAAATTGTAACTAATTTTAAAATTTTTATTTTTATTATTTTATTTTATCATTTTTTTTAATTATGTGGTTTATTATTACTTTTTTATAACTTAAAAAATGTTTTTGTTTTTTTAATTGTTTTGGGTTAATTTTTATTCTTTTTCTTTAATTTGTGTGTTTTTTGAAATTTTTCCTTTTTATTTATTTATTATTATTATTATTTTAACAAGCTATATTTTATATTTAATACCATGCCTAAAAATCATTTGAATTTTATTTTCATAAACGTGATATTTTATCTTAATTTCATTCTTGGATTTTTAAGGCTTTTAAGAGACACAATAATAGATTATCTTTAATCCCATGCCTAAAAATCCTTGGAATTTTAAGACTAGATATTTGATCTTTAATGCCATGTTTATCGTTGAAAATTTAAGGTCTTCAACAGTCATGATATTTTATCTTTAATGTCATTTTAAATTTTTTTTGACAATTTACCTCGGAAAGAAAAAGATGTTATCTCAACATTAACACTCTTCGTTTTCAAGGTGTTTTTTGCACACAAAAATTTGACAATGTTATTCCACCATCAACACTTTTCGTTTTCAGGTTGTTTTCTGCATACACAAAATTGGCGATGTTATTCCACCATCAACACTTTTTGTTTTTATGGTGTTTTTTCAATCCTTTTTTCAAGAAAAAAAATGGATTTTAGCATAATTCTAAAAAATATTGAAATTTGACCCTAAAAAAAGGTGTGTTCTCGAAAACACTATTCGTTTTTTGTTGTTTTTTCATGTTTTTTGAGTTTTTTCTGTTAGAGTTCTCGTTTTGAGGTAATAGTTCCTGTTTTATCGGTAAATATGTTCCAAATATTTAAATCCGTTAACACAAGGTTATTCATATAAAACACTACCATTTTTTTCTTGTCAGCCATGCTAGCTTGATTGTAGAAATCAATGAATTGTCTACAATTTTGGAAAGGTAAGGATCCATGGGAGGCTAAATTTTTAATTTGAAAGAGGAGCCACTGCTCCTTGAGGTAAAATGCATATGAATCTGAACGATACTTGTGTTGAAAGGCCTCCATGCACAGATCTTCCATGGTGGCCACTTGTTTACCTATTGTTGAAGATGCCCTTGTAGTGCTACATTCTCTACATGTGCTTTTTGAATCTACTCCTTCAGAACTGACTCTCTGAGCCTCACATCAGATAAATCCTTCCCCAACTTAGATACCTTTCCTTCCATGACCGCTATGTCATATACTCCTTTATATGTGGCAAGCTTCATCCAATGATGATTGCGTGCCCTCTCTTCCTCCAACTTATAAAACGAAGGAATTGTGAATTTTTGAGGAATTAATATACCCCCCTCAATGTATGTGTAGTAAGAGTTGAGATTGGGTTGAGGGCTAGGGTTTGGCACCATTGCAACATGTTTGGAATTTTATTTTCGTGAGGTGGCCTCTTATATATCATCTTTTCCTCCCTTTTTTTTTCATAATGTTTTTCCTCTTGTGTCTTGCACTTAGCTTCCTTGACCTCTTGCCCTTATGTGGCTATATTTTCCTATTCAACCAAGGCATTTTTCTCCAAATATGTGCTTTATAGAGTTTCCTATAGCAAACTCTGTTTTTCTTGTTGAAGACCCTCTTTTCCTTGTTTTTTAATATTTTCACTCCTTGGAGGGTCTGTGGAGGTTGCATGAGGTGTATGGGTTGCCAATATGGTTGAATGTCATTTGATATATGTTATAGGGGTCCTTGTGGGTGAAGTGACTTCTTGCACCCTTCCTTCCTCTAATATGATTTCTTCTTCCTTCTTTGGTGATTCTTCAATGGTGAGAGGGCTCTTGGTTGGAGTTTGTGGTTTTCCATGTCTCACCCTTTGACTCTTCCTAGTTCTAAAGTAGATAGGTGTCTACCTCTTTCTTTTTGTTTTGACAAGTGTGTTCAAAGTATTTAGAGTGACAACTACCTCTTGGTATGTGATGTCAGGTGACATGCTTGTGTCTTGAGGGGAGGTTTCATGGCTTAAGATATGGTCTACATCTTCTTTTTCCTTATTCTTTTCTTCCTCCTTTCCCTTAGCTTCTTCTTGCTCTCATTCATTTGTCTCTATGTTTTCTAGCTCAATCTCCATCTCTTCCTTTTTTTTTCTGTTTTCTTCCTCTTCTTCCTCTTCTTCTTCCCCCTCTTCTACTTCCTCTTTTACTTCCTCTTCTACTTCTTCTTTTCTAGGGCTAGAAACAGAGGTTTTCCATGTTTCGGTAGCTCTAAAGGTGTCCCTATCCATGTCTATGAAATAATACTAGTATACAAGTAGGTTTAGCCTTCCCAAAGCATCATTTACAATTAATTTTACTAGGCCATGATGGGCCAAGTGCTGATATTTCCTTTGTCTCACTTTATGGCTCATGTGGCTGATGGAATTTAGGAGGAACTGAGGGACACTTAATCTCTCTTCAAGTTGAATATCTCCTTGGAGCCTAAATTATTTTAACAATCTGAAATGATATCCATACACCGCACTCAATCTGCCTTCAAAAGAGATGAATTTCATGATGTGGAAGGCAACTTCATCCCAGGGGTATGGAAGGATCTCTCTCTTCACACCATTTTTATCTTCAATATAATTCTCTCCTCGTAGGAATAAATTATTTTTGGCGATAGTGCTAGGCATTATTTCATTGACCAATTTGACTCCTAAGGGAAAGGTGGTAACTCTAGCTATGAGTTTAGGAGATAGAGTGATGGCTAATCCTCTAATCATAATGGTGGTTCCTTCTTTTGAATGTGACTGCAGAGCCACTGCAACTTATTTAGCTATTTTATCACAAGAACCTTTCAATAGCTCAATGACCCCTAGCCATTAGTGATTTTGGAATATTTTCATAACCCGAGGATGCTGCCTAATTCTCTCAATGTATGTAGGATCTCTTATGTTGAATCCTCCTACCATTTTAGGGGTGTGAGATGAAGATGGTGAGAGGTTTTTAGATGTACATCTTGGAGATGGAGGCCATGAAGAAAAATTCAAGAAAAAAAATAATTTTTACCCTTTATCTATCAAATTTACTTTTGCTAAGTGTGAATTTTATGGATAAATTTTAGTGTCGGAGGATGAAAATCCACTTAACTTTGTCCTATACTATTTTGGTTGGATAGATGGAGGCTTTGGAAATCCAATTCACTCATGAGAAACTTTGTGTTGCTCTCTAAGCCTCTACTGGTCTACTACTGAAGTTGCATGTAGCAAAACATTGTTTCCTGTAGCACGATGGTGCATGTAAGCCCAAAATCTGATGATTCTCTTCTGATGACTCTCACTTCTCTCCTTCTCTTGCTTCTCTTCTAAATTATCAACGAAATGGTGGAAATGAGACAAATCTTACCTGTATTGGATTTTAACCAAATTTGGTGTTGTGGTGACTTGTACTTAACTAAATTTTCCTCTTAGAGACTGTTGGCCCCTAGTTTAGTTAATCATTATTGACCTCATGATCACTTCTCTTTGTACTCATTCACTCT
The DNA here is from genome assembly GCA_034641835.2 of Pinus albicaulis. Taxonomy (NCBI): domain Eukaryota; kingdom Viridiplantae; phylum Streptophyta; class Pinopsida; order Pinales; family Pinaceae; genus Pinus; species Pinus albicaulis. The sequence goes on along the minus strand of JAXQQM020091131.1, from coordinate 6,168 downwards.
TGACTCAATTTTACTTTCCCAGGTGGCATGCACTTTCACTTTTCCTCCAACTTCACTTTACGATGGTGGCCAAGTTAAATGTCCACCTTTTTTCCTTTTAAACTTCTAAATCTCAAAATTTAACTATTTTTGCCATTATGGATGGACAAGGAGGGGTGAGAGGCCATACCTAAGCTTACCTGGTGTTGGTGATGTGTTGAAGGAGCTATTTCAAGGAGCTAGAGCAGGTGTTGGTAGCCTGAGTCTTTTATTTGTTGTGTCTTCATTTTTTATTTGTTTTTTGAGTGAGCAACTTTTTCTCAGTGATATGCTTACCCTTTTCTTGTTTTTTTCTTTTAAAGGTACTACATGGAGGGCTTTATATGCCATGGATAGTGTGCTTGTCCCTATAGATTCTACTGGTGGTCTCCTCAAGTCATCTACATTAGATTTCCTTCATCTTTTGGCCTTGTTCTGCCACACACATATTTCCTACAGGAAACTTTTGGTTACCTATAGCAGTATGTTTCATGCCTCTTCTTCATTCAATTTGTTCATAAATATAGGTATATTGCTTATGGATGCTAGGTATTAGGGTATGGAGTGAATGGAGTGGAGGATAGGCAAGAGAAAGGGTTCCTATGCCAATTTTTTAATGATTTAGTTGCCCAATGTGCAACATAGGGTTTAGATAGGGAAACCTTGAGCATGGAGTGAAATAGGGGTTTTGGAATTGTAGGCATAGGAAAATCATGAATTATCATTCCCTAAATGAAGTTCAGAAACCCTTAGGTAGCCTCGTCCCTTCACAAATGAGTTTCCTATAGTGCTACAGGAATCCTATAGTTGCCTGATTTTCTTGTAGCAATTACGGATTATAGAAAAAATGAAATTTTTGCCTATATGATGGGTGAAATGGATGAAGGGATGGATTATAAAGTGGCTTATGGAGTGTGCAAGTAGATAATAAGAAAGAATGGAGAGAAATCACTCCTTTGGATCCTAAAAACCATCTTCAATTGTTAACCTGCAAAACAAAACAAAAAAATAAATTCATAGGTATTTCCTTATCTTGTGCCTCAGAAGATTCTTAATGATATGAGAAGTGATTTTTTCCCCTGATTAGTGAATACTTCTCTGGGGTATCCAAACTTGTAAAAAAAAAACTCTCTCATAAATTCTGCTACTTTCTCCTTGGTTGCTACCTTCACAGCTTTTGTTTCAGCCCACGTTGGTACGTAGTCAGTGCAAACTATGATATAATTTTTCTGTGCAGATGGTGGATCAATAGGTCTAATGAATTCCATGACCCATTTTCAAATGGCTCAAGGACCACCTAAGGTTGAAAATTCATCTCATCCCTTTGTGTAGGTTTCCCCATCCTTTGGAACTGATTGCACCTGCTAGTGTATCTTTTGGAATCTTGGTGAAGGGTAGGCCAATAGCATCCTACCTGCAAAACTTTGAAGGTTGTCATTTTTGCAGCAAAGTGGCCTCCAGAAGGGCTATTTTGACATGCATAGAGGATATCAAGAAATTACTCCTCCCTCATACATCTTTTGAGAATTTGGTTAGGGCCCATCTTGAAAATATTTCCCCCAATCCATGTGAAAGGGGCACTTTTTCTGGTGATCTTGCTTTCCTCCTTGAATGAGAGATTAGGAGGGAAATTTCCAACTACCAATTAGTTATCCATGTCAGAAAACCATGGTGAGAGTGTTGATATAGAAAAGAGATGCTCATCTGGCAGTTGGTCATCCACCATTTCTTATTCACCTACAAATAAAGCTAACCCGGATAAAAAATCTGCAGCAACATTCTCCTTTCCATGTTTATCAACAATGGTTAGGTCATACTATTGTAAACATAACAACCATCTAATTATCCTAGTGTTAACAATTGGTTTGTTCATTAAATATTTCATGGTTACATGGTGAGTGTGAACAAAGGTCTGATACATGGTTACATAATGTCCAAATCTGTTTAAAGAATGGAAAATTGCTAATATCTCCTTATTTGTGACAGTATAGTTCAACTCAGCCTTAGACAAGTTCTTACTGATGAAATACATTGCATAAGGTAATTTTTCTTCTAAATTCCCTAATTTTTCCCCCACAACTTTGTTAGGTGCATCTTTGTGGATGTGGAAAGGAAGAGTCCAATTTGGACTTTGGAGAATGGGGATAGTAACAAAATTTCCCTTAATGAGTTTGAAAGCCTCTTAACAAGGACTGGGCCAAGTAAACTCAGAATATTTGGCCAATAAACCAAATAGTGGCGAAGCCATCTTACTAAACTCTTTGATGAATATTATATAATAACCAGCTAAACCTAAGAAGCTCCTCACATCTCTTTGCTTTTAAGGAGAAGATACCCTTTTGATAATGGTGACTTTTCTTGCATCCACCTGTATTCCTTCTTGGGAGATTGAGTGTCCTAATAAAACTCCTACTCTTTTTAGGAATTCACACTTTTCTGGGCTCAGGGAGAGATGCATCTCAATGCACATTCTCAACACTTTTCCAAAATTGGAGAGAGTTTCATGGAAGCCATCCCCATAGGTGTGAAATCATCCATGTAGATTTCAACAGAGTCATGGACTAGTTTAGAGAAAATTCTCAAGAAAATTCTTTGGAAGGTAGCTGCGGAATTTCACAACCCAAAGGGTATGACTCTATAAGCGAAGGTACCCCAAGGGTAGCTGAAAGTAGTATTATCCTCGTCTTCAGGTATAATTTGGATCTGGTTGTACCCACTGAACCCATCTAAGAAGGAAAATAACTTATTTCCTACAAGGCCATCCATGAATTTGTCTATAAAGGGAAAAGGGAAATGTTCCTTCTTCATGGCTATGTTGAGTTTCCGATAATCAACACAAATTGACCATCTTACATTCTTCTTTGGGACTAGAAAAAGAGGAGATACCTACTCATTGTCTGATATAAGATAAATGAAACCTGCATCCAACCATTTCTTCAGCTCTTCCCTGAATATGTCCTTTAGAGTTGGGTTATTCCTTCTTTGGGGCTGTCGCATAGGCTTGCATACTTCTTTGATGTAAATATGATGTCTTCATACTGAAGGATGCACCCCTTTCATGTCCTTGTAATCCCAAGAAAATGCATCTAGGATTTATTTTAAAAGCTGGCATAGCTCATTTTCTTCTTCATCAGAGAGGTTTGAGTTGATTTTCAGATATCTACCAAACTCAACAACCTTGGTGGTTTTAGAGGTTGAATCTACTAAGTGAAATTCCATCCAAGGTTGGCTTTCAGACTCTTTGACTAGGTTTTAAAGGATACTTTTATTAGGGGACTGGTTTTGAATGGAATGGTCGATGATTTCATCTTCATCAAGCTGGCCCCCTTTAAGAATAACATCTATGGTACAAATGGGGGTAGTGTTATATACCTCATCGTCTTCATCCTCAAACCATATAGGTAGATCATGATAAATGGAAGGCTGGGCTGGAAGATACAATACCAGTTGTTTAGAAAAGGGCCCATTTTTAATAGTCATGTTTCTGGCCCGACCGCTAATAAAAGCATTTTCATGGCTAACCAAGGTCTACCTAAGATGAGAGGATATCCATTGAACTTGGTCTTTGGTTGTAGAAAAATGAAACATGTAGGATACCCCCAAAAATTAATTGAAACCATTAAATCCTCAAAAATTCCTTCCGGAGGTACTGTGGACCAATCTACAAGTGGCAAAACTGTCGTGGTTTTCCTCAAAGTCCCTTGGAGTATGAGATTCAACATATTTTCCTTGGTCATGACATTGATGGAAACCCCTAGTTTAATCAGAGTATTGGGGACTATGACAACATCTATGTGCACATCTACAATTGGACTGCCAGGGTCCAGGTACTTTGCAAATATCACCCTTCCCAACATTAAGTCAGACAGTTGTCCTACTATATTGATGGTAGGGGTATCTTTATTATTTATCCCATGTTTCTTTAAGCCCTTTTCCTTGATGAGCCTATTGTAAATAGGGACATCCTTAATGGCCTAGAGAAGTGGTATCTTTACACACAATTTTTTCAACTCTCCCAAAACTTCAATCTCCTCTAGGGTTTGCTGACTACAGGGAAAATTTTAGGGGCTAATATTCGCAGGTGGGTTAATTTTCCAAAAAAATTAAAAAAAAAAGATTCGCCAATTTCCATTTTATTCTAAAATTATTCGCCCAAATTTTATATTACACCATTATTTTACCTTAAAAATTGCCAAAATATTATATTTACTAATATAAAATCATTGGAAATATAAATATTTCAACAAAAATATCGCCAAAATTTTTACAATTTGCATACTAGGGACTAGTAATATTCACCAAGGTGTCTACACTTTAATATGAACTTCCATCCTTAAAATTTTCCCTGGCTGACTATGATGGATCAAGCACTCAGGAAAAGGAGTTTTTTGGATCTAAGTGTTACCTTCTTCCTTTTCCTCCTCAACCTCTATAGGTGGATATGGAGCTGAGATTAATCTCTTATATCTCAACAACATAAGCGGATAGTATGTCTCTTCACTATAAACCTATTGTGTCTATTGTTTGGGTCCATATTTGGCTGTGTAGGAATTAGAGGCAGCTTGGGTGGAGAAGCATGAGTAACCTAAGGTTGAGGTTGGGGCGGAGGCATTAGATTAGGTGGTTGATTTTTTTTAGGCCTCCACCCTTGGGATGGATTGTTCCACTGAGGTTGTTGAGGAACATACTACTGAAATGGTTGGTTGACAAGTTGAAGGTGATATGGATGGTTGTAAGGTGAAGTAGGAGGTGTAGACCAGGATGGAGGAGTGGGGGTATACCAAGCCTGCATGTGTGCACTCTGATTATTGTGATAGTAAGAGTAAGGTGCACCTTGTATACCCTATTGATATGACCTAGGGCCTTGAGGCCTTCTCTAGTTGATGAAACAGAGTTGCTCTAGCCACACTTCCCCACCTTGATATACAACTTTAAGTCCAAGTAAGGAGGGACACTTGTCTATGGCATGATTCTCCTCACAGAATAAGAAAATTTCTATGATACTTATTGGAAATTCATTTCTAGGGTGCTTTCTGGTACATCTAGGGAAAATATAGCCAAATCTATTTATGCTTCCTCTTGTTTCCTTTTGACTAGCATTGTGTCCATTTGAAAAGAAAAAGTGTGCAGTATATCACTCTTGAAGTCCTCCAGCATATTTCCACTCTTATGTTTGATAGAGGTGGAAGAGGAAGGGGTATTGGATGTACTTTAGCTAGATCTACCTTTCTTCTTGACTGGCCTAGAATGGTTCTTGAAGACATTTTTTATTTTTTCATAAGGTAGTTGGTAGATAACTCCTCTTGATAAAATATTTAAGGTTTCTATCACCTCCTCTCTAATCCCTCAGAGAATTACTAGTTTAAGCGATACAATATCAAGAGTATAGTTGGATCTCTTATAATTTAATTGAAGCCTCTCTTCATAGTCTTCTCAGGATTCATCAGGGCTTAGAGTCATCCTAAATATTTCATCCTTAGTTTCCTTGGACCTACAATAATATTTGTACTTTTTTTTGAAGGCCTCTTGCATATATGCCCAAGTAGTGATGTTGTTCCAAGGTAGACCCACGAACCGGAGCAAGGTTACATCCTTAAGGGTGGATGGGAATAGCTTAAGTTTCTGATCATTTGAGGCATAGTCATAGGTCTTACATAAAAAAAAAATTAAAAAAATTAATGTGTCACGATATTTTGAGGTAAGTCCATGGAAGTGTGGAAGAGATGAGGTGGTAATGTTTTTCATCTTAGCTTCCCCATAGGCCTCTCTAATGGGAAAGGCTTCCTGGGTTTCAATGTCAACCATGGTTGAGATAGGTGAAGAAGGTCCCTTATTTGAAACAATATCTTCTTCTTTATCCCAATAGGTTCTTCAAAATTTCCAGAAGGCTCACCTATGTTGTGTTCAACCTCACAGCCACTAAAGAAGAGTAAAGGGTGACTACGTGGTGATGTGGGGGTTTTAGGTAAAAAATTTCCTTGAGTGTGCTTACTCCTACTAGGCATGAAAATCATATTTTTTTGTATTTTTTCAATATTTCTGAAACAATATTAAAAAGAAAAGAAGAAAATAATGGTAATGTTAGACTCCGTCTTGTCTAGTCCTCTGTCATAGTCAAATTCAGACAGGTAGCTATCAAAGTCTCAGTTC